>OZ014442.1:19436279-19457176 GCA_963966035.1 Acleris laterana
AAGACGGGTTTTCTAAACACCCTGTAAGTAGCTTCTTAGACCAGACTTCATACTACGGTGACCATGGTTTATGTGAGACTGTCCCCTAACATTTATTTAATATATTATTTACAACCTGGACGCATAAGGCTCGTGCACTGTCCCCGGGTTTAATAATATAACAGCCGCGTCTAATGGGGCGGCGAGATTTAATTCCAATCCGAAACGCATCAAGTCATTACGAATAAAAAGGGAGCGAGGGCTCGGGTGGCCATGAGTTGAGGAACAATTAGGACAGAATTTCCAACGTCGTGAAATTTCATGTATTTTAACTCCTGACAAAAATAGGGGTTTTATTAAATTAACACGTATCTTTGTATCTACGTATCTTTTGTGTATCAGTGTGTCTGTGTGTTTTTCTTTGGAATTGTAACTCCTAAATGGATGGACTGATTTGGACATGTTTTTTTTTTATGAACGCTAATTTAAGGTTTATAAACATCCGTTAATCCGTTTTAGATATGTCACTATTATGTCGGAGGTATTAATTTTAGTTATAAAGGTTAGGTACTAGTATAACTAGCTTTAGCCTGAGTGTACGTCCGCGTAGTAATCATTTATCGCTATCAATTTAGGAAACTGACAAATTTTCAAAACTACCGTAAAACGGGGTGAGTAGGGACAGAACCTAAAATAAGTCATAACTTGTTACAAATAAGAACAATTATTAAATGGACACCTACTCACCCCGCTTTACGGTGCGCTACTTCCTTTTCATTAGTAAATATAACAAAAGCATTTTTTGTGAACTTAATTTAAAAATTATCACATTTGGTCATTATAATTCTCCGCATATTCGGTCCACACCACCTCTTAGGAAAGAATTTCTTCCTAGATTAATTAATCCGCTTCACTTTTTAATAAAACTTTACCATATAGACTTAATAAATTCCAGACCGATAAAAAAGCGAAATAAAACCGTCTGCCAAGCCTTTACCAGCCATGTTGAGATTTTATTAAATCTACATATTTTCCCTCACATCGACTGGCCAGTCAATTTTAAAGCGGGGATTTTTAAAATTTACGATGTCTTTTCGTTTTACAATGTTTCGCAGAGTTAAATTATAAATTTTAACACGGTCTTAACGATGATTGCATTTTTAATTAAAAGCTTTTCAACCAGAAACTTTACGTTTATTGATAACAAACACCTGGGCCAAGATTCTAAATAGTAAAAACCATATTGTCTTTAACCGGGTCCTTTTTGCGGGTGGTAGGGCCTTGTGCAGGGTCCGTCCGGATCGCTACCACCATCTTATCCATTAACCTACCGCCAAACAGCAGTGTTTGCATTGTTGTGTTCCGGTTTGGGGATAAGACAGCCGGTGAAATGACTAGCATAGAGGCATTCCATCTTAGTCCTCAGGGTTGGCAACGCATTTGCAGTCTTAGGATTGCATTGCAGTCTTGTGAATGCGAATTTCTATGGGTCACAGTGTCCACTTACCAACAGGTGGCCTGTGTGCTCGTTTGTCATCCCTATGCCGTAAAAAATAAAAAATAATAAAAAAATAACCAATAGGTTTGTCTAAGAACATTAGACGATACTCTTACGGTGAAGGAAACATCGTGAGGAAACCTGCCCATAGGAACAGCTGAGTGTGTAAGGGCGACTTGCACAGAGAATGGAACACTAGGTTAAGACACTAATTCGAGTTAAAAGGACAGGTTTCGTATGAATCTGTTTAGTAACGTGAGTGTGCAAGTGGCCCTAAGGGCCTGTTGTTTGATCAGTAGTGAAACTAACTAATTGTTAAAATTTGAAAAAGGAATTGAAAATTTGATACATTTCCTTGTGATTCCTTCAAATTTTCGATTCCTTTTCAAATTTTAGCGATTTTTTAGTTTAACTACTGATCAAACAACAGGCCCTAAGAGGGTTAATTGCACAAATTAATAATTTTAAGGTTGAGGTGTACCCGCAAAGTATAGTGTATGTTATACAGATAGGCCTTCTCGGATACATTTTTAACAACAATCATATTTATCTAAATGTCCCCTTAATGTTAAAGACCTAACCTCAAGTTGTTAGGACTTGATCGGCGTAGCTAAATACAATATAAAATATCTTTACCTTGAAACCTCATCCCAGACCAGAGACAAGATCCATTGGACATCTGTAATGGAGCGCAACTTGACTATTCCCATAAAATACGAATACTGACCGGCACAATTTGCAACCACCGTCGCGTGCTAACAGCCTGTCCAGTCCATCAAGACTCCATTCAGTGTAAATCCTTCTTTGACATTCATCTCACTTCTGAATAACGCTATCCGTACATTCTACCCACGAGTAAAAAGACACAAGCATCATAAAACGTATACTGCATCTAAGACCTTATTCAAAGGATGGTAGAGTTAACCCAGCTAAAGTTAAACTCGGAGATGTGTCACTTTAACGTAAGAAGGTTGTGCTAGGGTCACTTTCGTGTAAAGTTGGCTATATTTTACGGCGTGCCAACATAACAGCGTGTTGCTGTCGAGAAGTTAACGGACCGTCTATACCAGGACCTCTCAACGGCATGCGTATAGGTTTTTAAGGCTATGATATAAGGTTTGTTATTGCTAGATAATATTTGTAGCCTTTAAAAAAATGATTGCCACGAGTATATCGCACCTTCGGCAGGACAAGGGCACAATTGCCCCTATAATCATATAGTACATTGTGCCCTTGTTCTACCGAAGGTGCGATATGATATGCATTGAATTCATTAATAACCCTCATAGACTTAAACTTACACATACATACATAAACTCACGCCTTTATTCCAAGAGGGGTACGCAGAGCTACAGAATTAATAACGCCCCTAAACCTTGTTTATAATTCTGAAACCACATTATGCACAAATTAGGCTAAGAGGTTTACCAGCGTTTTAGTGACAGGTTAGACGTTCATGGCCTAACAGTACATCAGCGTTTATTCGCTTAGTCGCCTCTTACGACATCCACGGGAAGACGAGGCCCTCCTCGCACTATTCTAACACGGCAACCACACGAGGGGACGCGGAGACTTTAACAAATAATACTTTATTTAAAAATCCAATATTACCATAGAAAAAAAGAGAGAGGAAGAAAATAAAGTAAATAATCAATTTTAAAGTTATCGGATGCCACCCAGAGTATGTTGCTTTTCCGAAAACCAAACTTGTTTACCAATCTATACCAACATAATAATCCAATAGAAAATTCAGAGTTTTGACACATTTTCCTGCTCAACTACGGGTGAATACATTTATTTCTTATCGTATGTTAGATTAATTGTTTTATATAAGGTTAAGTTTTATTATTGTATATTTAAAAAACGACTACCTGTAGAGTTTCTTGCGGCGTTTCTTCTCAGCAGTGGTCTCATGCGAAGCGCTGGTAGATTCGAGTGCCCGTGGCCCGTGCGGCCTACTTACTGAATAAACATTTTTTTTTATAATCAAATATATCTCTGAACATAACCACTACCAAGTTATATTAACAGAGTGTTAAAGACCCTAGAATGAAAGTTCACAGTTCATATAAAAACACAAGTTAATTGCAAACCAGCTCGATGCTCGATTGTACAGCCGCCATAATGAATGGAGTTCTTGCTCAGTAAAAACGCAAGTGAGAAAAAGAGACGCATTGTTTTTTTTACAACGTATACGTTTTGGCCGGGAGCAGGTTCGGTATGAAATGTATGATGACATCAGATCAGAAATATGCAAGTACAGATGTAGTGAATAATCCTTTCCCATCGTTTTTGGTCGGATAACTTCGTATTTATCTTGCTTACTCAGTTGGCATATTGATGGGCACTGAAGCTAATTGAGAAAGCTAGATAAATACGAACATATCCGACAAAAAACGATGGGAAAGGATTATTCACTAAATGTATCTTGATGTGTTTTAATTTAAAAATTAGGTTCAGGGTGATGACTGTTATATATTATATTTTACGAAAACCCAAATTTTGATAATTTCTTTATTATTGTAAATGACATGTTTGATTTACTAAAACCAACTTGAAGTTTAGACCAATGACAATGTAGAACACATAAATTTAATGTGTAGCATACAATTTAACCAAAAAACTACGGTCTACCTTTGAGGCACAATCTTAAAAGAGCAAGGGCATGAAAACTGTTTCAATCAATTCCAAATTGATTCCAGACAACAACTACTCAGCTAGTATAATAAGTGTCAGCCCGTGGCAGCTGGCAGCCACTGCTCTGCGTAGACCAGTCATTTGCGCGCGCATTCCTCTACCATGCAGCTGCAACTGCCCGGAGGCTGCCTAAAGTATCGGTACCTACTTGCCAGGAATCAAGCTAGCTTCAGTATTTTCGTAATAAAAACTTAATTCGAGAAAAATAATTACTAGTGTAATGGCCGCACTCAGTCAGTTAAGGTCGCCGTCAATAGAACTTGTGAACGATTTAAACAAATTAGTAGGTAGGTACTGTTTCACACATAAGCTCAAATATTCACCAAGCGTGTTTTAATTAAAAATAACGTAAATGAATAGTTCTTTCATCTTAAACTTAATATGAAAATAATCTAGTGTATAAATCATTGCAAAGACCTCAGTTGATCTTTAAAAGTACGTGATCATCGAGTCATCATGGTGAATTGATTCGATTGATTTTGTTTACATCTTTTGCAAGTTCTATTGACGGGGACCTTAGTGATGATTAGTCGGTCGTAAGTGACTAAATTTCACAAACAAGTTTGAAAAACGATCGAGTTGATCATCTCTTAAATGTCTCTCAGGACGGCGGCAAATACTCGTTGGCATTTGGTGACGATGGTTGGATATTTACGTAAAATAAAAAATACATTTATAATTAACAAGCTTCTGCTTGCGACTTCGTTCGCGTAGATTTCGATTCTCATCATTCCCTCGGGAACTTCTATATTTTCTGGAATGAAAAGTAGCTAATGTGTTAATCCAGGGTATAAGCTATCTCCGTTCCAAATGTCATTCAAATCCGTCCATCCGTTGCAGCGTGAAGGAGTAACAAACAAACCCACAAACTTTCGCATTTATAATATTAGTGAGATGAGATTGACCAAATTACTAGCATATACATTTCATCTTAGTCTTCAGGGTTAGCAAATCATTTGCCTTGGTTTGCAGTCTTTACTTAAGATTGTACTTAGTCTCGAAAATGCAACTGTCTATGGGTCATAGATCCTACTTGCCTTGAGGTGGCATGTGTGCTAAATAATGCGCCTTCTCCATGCTCTAAAAAAGTGATTTCTACGCAAAAAGGGCGCAGAGCAGGCAAAACAATTATTGTTGTTTAGAGCAGGTTCCAGTTTCTGCGTAGCGGTTTTGTCAACGCATCTACATAGGTACATAAATTAGCTATATCACATTTTTAGGAAGCACACCCAATTTACTATGTTGGATAACAGATTACGTTGACGAGCTACTTGGGGTGCTTTTCACAATGAGCGTGGCCAACCCTTTGGTCACGCAGCCAAGCTTGATCCGCAGCAAATGATTGTGATGACGGGCCATCTTTTAGTTCCGGTTGGCTATTTATGGCCCTAAGATTTGTCATCCGTTAGAAATTTAAAATAAATTGATGGCCTTAATTTGGTTTTAGCTTTATCCAACCTAACGATATCGATCAGGAAAAGAAAAACTTTGGTAGTGTTTGCATTTTATACAGATGAAGTGGATAATTAAACAACCTACTCATAGCTTCATACCCATCAACTACTTTGAAATTTACGTCAAATTTAGAATGTAGAATGTCGAACGGTCAGATGTGTAATGTGCAACTAAATGCAAGAGGTCGGGAACACCTTAAAAAATCCGTTGTTTTTTTTTTGAATATTAATTTGTTCCAATTTCGAATCAGATAAGTTACGCTGGAGAAATTTTATGTAAATGCATAATTTAATTGTCATAAATAGGTGAGGTTAGGTTTGATTTATAAGCGATAGCAAAGAGTTAATTCTTGTATCAAAAAATGGCGTTCGTGATTATGAAAATTCGGAATTTTGATCAATTCCGCAAGAGGTTATTCACTTAAGATTTTCACCTATAAATACGTATAGTACCTACTGCCTGTACACGCATAGCATTATTTTCCTTCGGTCCATCGCTTTATTAGACTTCTATTCCAAAGGTCACTGTAGCTAATGGGTTCCACGAACATACACTTTCGTTAAACGCGGGCGAACCACCTTCACGCTCACGTGGGGTTAGTTTCACCCGCTTCTTGCCTGAGTAGACTCAGCGTTCACCGGGGACTTAGGAATGTTAAGAACTACAGCTGTAGCCCTCTGTCGTTGGATATCATATTCGCAAAACATGATATTCTGAAAAATATCATAAAAGCAAAACATAATTTTCTCAAAACATGATATTCGCAAATCCTCATAGTAGCAAAACATCACATTAGCAAAACTTAACTATGATTGAGAAATGAATTAGACAGTGTTGATGGAGCTCCACTGCCGCGGAGATCCTTTTTCTGGGTAGTTAGTATAAATCTAACATAACCTAAATCTACCTTCGATTTTATAACAAAACGCGACTATTTGTAAAAAATATGTTTTGCGAATATCGTGTTTTGCTAGTATGATCTTTTGCGAATGTGATATTCTGTAGAGTAACGGAGAATTTCATCCATAAATATTAACATAAAAACATCAAAGACTCAGGAACAAACTCACGCGCTCATTATTCTAGTACTTAATACGTAATCGTCAACTTATTATTTCGATGACGATAACTTAACATTACTTACTCTAGAAGGAAAGTCGTGGTCATCCGACCTGAACAATACTACTGAAGCAAGTAAATGCCGAGAGAGCTATGATTATAATTATTAATTATTTTAATTAATTATTGTTTTAGTAGAAAGTCTACTAGCTCCGTACCTCTGTACCAAGGTCCCCCCATTTCTCCATGCGAACGTACAATGCTCGCTCGGGCTGCCAGGTCGCCACTTTCCCCGCTGGGATGGGAACCTGATTGTGCGCGGCCAATGAACAATACCCGAGACTTTATGCAATGAAAGTTATTTCACGTGGATCTAATTAAATTGTGTAATTTCTTGTTATGTTAGCTTTATTGGGAAACAGTGAGAACTTTTTTTGGTGATTATAAAAAAATATTTTCACTTTAATACTGGCGTCTCGTAAGGCATCTGCCGCATCTGATAATCTGCGGGCTTAGTATTCGTTTGTGGATAAAGCATTTGTCACTCTCGTACCTATAAACGTGTCAGAAAGTGACGGAAGCTTTATCCACATTTTGTCACACGATAAACGCAGCCATATTAGGCCCCCTGGAGCATTTTGAATAGGTAAGTAAGTAGTTATTGCACAAATTATTAATCTACTTTGAATTGCCCCAACTTTTGAGATAAGAATATATCAGCTTGATGTGAGGCATTTTTTTTTCAGTACATGGTATCAAAGTTATTCAATAAGAAACGTGCACGTATAATTCAGTAGGTATATTGAAACCCAATTCCTATATTATAGCTGTTACCGGCCAAAAAAAGTAAAAAGCCGGCCGGTAAAAGTGTGCGTCAAGTCAAGTTAGTGTTCTTTGCCAGTATCATAAAAAAGCGTCTAAACTTAACACATTGAAAAGTTAAAAGGATATTCTGGAGCGGTATACAGGAGGTTTATTTTACCGTAATATTTACGTCAAGTTCTTAGACACTCTGTTTATCCTCGTGACTACCAGAGGGTACTTTTTATGGAATATCTCCTTGAAACTTTAGGATTATATTGATGACTTAGTTTGCTTAGTTGTTTTCGTCCATTCCAAAGGAAGGATGTAGGCGCATAGCGATGGTATTAAAGATAACTTTGAGATTGACAGCACGCACGATGGACGATGGATGGCGAAACTATAATGGTGCCATGGAACTATAAAAATATAAAAAGTGGCCACGGAATACAACCTTTAAATAAAGCATTAAACCAAGTTGCCAAAAATTTAAAACGAAGGTCGAATTAAGTTTGGGCCTGTCTGTTAATTACAGCCAAGATTCCATGTCCCCCTTCCAACTAAGCAAAAGATGTAGGACACTAATTGTAATGGTGCCTAAGACGACACCATTACAATTAGTGTTGCTTCGTCATTAGATATTTAGGCATTGACAAGATGCCTAAAAATCGCGAATAATAAAAATCTGCGAGAATGTAACGGCCAACCTTGCAGTTCTAGAGATATCTTGATTTTTCATATCTTCACAGTAATATTTTTTCGAAGAAAAGAAAATACAGGTCTCTTTCCGTGCCATTTATTTCTCATACATTAGCATGACAGTAGAGGCTATTTCAAGAGAACTTAATTATTTTAAGAGAATTAAAACTTCAACTCCTTTGTATATGGGAGCCAATTATCAGTCCACTGTGCTACGTAAGCTGCCGGACGATCGCCTTGGTCGCTTACGACAATTCCATAATATACTGTATTTTGGTCAGTTTTCGAAACACATGCCCTATCGCAGAATGCAACTAAATTTTGAAATACATAAACCCATCCTTTTAAACCCCTGACCTAAAAAGAAGAGTGTTATAATTTATACTGTGTATTATACTGTAATGGATTAAAGAATTCGGATGCGGTTTAAAAGATAGTTAGTTTAATCGGGAGCGTTCATAGTTAGTAGGCTTCATGAAAATTGGTTGGGCAGTTTTAGAAATATCAGTCCCAATTCAATTTCAAATTTCCCACCATTCCCACCTTGCATTCCCATTAACCTGTTATTAAGTACCTGACATGTTTGTACACAATGACACGACATAACTTGTTGGAGAAATTGTAACAACATAGTATCCGGGCAATGCGTAATAACAGCTACAGATCACTACGCATAGGAAATAAGTGGCTAAGTGCCCATCGAAATTATACGGCAGGCGGCGAATACGCAACCGCTCGATAGGTTTCTGTTTGCGAAAATAACAACCATTTTGGTTGCCAGTTGCAATTAATTGATTTGAACTGTTACTTTAATCAATCAACTTAATTATGCAGAAAAACTATTTTATTCTTCGGTTTAGCTTAAAAAATAGAGGTATGGTTCAACATTAACATAGTAAGTATTATAGGTCAGTATGTCTTGCTGTAGATACAGTTTTGATACCTATTAAAAACCATTTGGTGGTTTTGGAAATAAAATTAAAAAACCTTTAGCAATATTAACAAATTACTTAATTTAATGCTGCACATAAAATTTATGGGCACTTACCAAAAACCAGTAGCATCTAAAAGAAACTGATTAGATCCGATTCATTTAACACTGTTATCTCAGACTCAAAGTACCCCACCGGCGAGGGTAATGATTATTTTACGACCCCATGCACACAAAATAAAGATATTTCCGTTGTCATAAAACGCAACCAGAATAAACTCCATTCATAATAAAGAAATAAACATTGCGGCGTTACATACGGTAATTTGTTTTATGCGAGTTCAACAGTCTCGTATGATTATGTTGTCGAGCGATTCAGTAATTGCCCCCGTTGGAGCTGCTCTATATTTAGCGATCGACTTATGGTTCCGTTCACCTCCGGCCGAATGCGCCGGCGCATCGATGGCTTTATGATTAGACCAGCTCGTGGCGATAATGAGCAGATGCACTTCAAACATATTTATTTTTATCATCCCGAGATAATCGGGTCATAAAAAGTCAGCAGCATGCGTATAAATCCATCAGATCACGATAAGCGTGATGATGTTATTTAAGACATTGTAGTTAAGACCTGTTGGAAATTCCGGACTAATTTTACGGTCACGGCTTACCGAAGCAAACCGCAAGTTGTGAGCGGATTTGCCGCGCGGAGTGGTAGGGGCCAGCAGTGGCGGCGACAATGGCAGCGGCGCGCAGTGCGCCCGGCACGCCCGCGCGATCATGCTGTGCCCCGCGCGCTGCTCGTGCTTCCTCTGTCGCGAACTTCAGTCCTGCCGCGCCGCCGATGCTCGCAAGCCACCCAACAAAATGTCAGACAACTTCATCCTTAAAAAGGCAGAAGCATGGGAGCCTATGAAGTTTATCCGCGGCGCTGCGAGGATGTCAGTGCGACACTGGCAGAATAGAGAACCCGTCGCACCCTCTAAGGCTAGACTAGCCACTCATAAATCGACCAGCTGTGAACAGTTGTATCCTTACCCTACTGAAGAAGAAGGAGTATTCGGGATGAGAAGAGCGCCCAGCACTGACCGGGTCAAACCCCACTCAGAGCACAAACCCATCTTCAAAATCCTTGGTAACTCGAAATTAAAGAAAGTCAGCAGCAGTGATGCATCCGAATCCAAAGTGCGACGAAGCGTTCTTAATTTCAGAAAGAATGACTCTCCCAGCTCTAAGAACGTCCATGAGAAGTATGTGCCTCTGCCGCAGGTGTCATCTCCAGTTGAACATATTTACAGTGAACCTAGACCCTGGATCTCACAGTTCGATGACTGCTGCCGACCACCCGCATACCAAAGTGTCGAAAAAAATAAAGATGACATTAAGGGGTCGATTGCAGAAAGGAAAATCTACAGTAGTCGCCCAGCATGCTACGAAGAATTAGCTCAAAGGTTGTCACAGGAGAAATCTAAGAAGCCCAATCTGCCGCTTACAGAAGGCGGCTTGGCTAATAAAATTACACAAAATAACAATAAAGTGGTCATATATTTCGGAGATTCAATAATCCGCAAACATAGTGAGCAGAAGATTGCGGAAGATAGACAGAACGAAGAAATTCCACAAAAAGAAGAAGCTATTTATGCTAATCGTCTTTTAGACGAGACTGGGAACTTAGGGCTGTGTAAAGAAGTGGACCGAGGAGGAACGCAACTAGTGTCTGAAGTTGAAGTTCCTGAAGCAATTTACTCTGAAATTGCACCTGAAGAGGAAGGGAAGGCCCCTTCAGAAGTTGTGACGATTAATGATGCGACGTATAAAAAGGACGTGTTTGGGACGATGAGTTCCGATGGGTTTCTGATAGTGGAATTTGAGGGTAATTTTGAAAGGGCCCGACAGTTAGTTGACATGGTTCATGGAGGGACAGACCATCATGAGGCCACAGTGCTCGACGACGATGAGAATTGCGACTGGAGCTTCATACAAAACTGGAGAAAACGGTGAGTGGTATGCAGTTAGTTTATTGCCGACGCTTTGACCCGGTTCCATGAGCTTTGTCTAATAATTCTCGTGCGTGTTCAAAACTACGGAACAGTTACCGCGATTCGAGAGTGCAAACGGTTAATTGTTCATTCAGGAAGCGCCGCCGACGCAGATATCGGTTACGATCTTTCGTACAGTTAGATAAAACTAACACTGTAGACATAACGCAATTAAGTACCTAATTAAGTATTCCGTCTTTTATATGCTTGATGCTACCGTGATTGAGCTGGTTTTAGCCAAAACGCTACAAAAATGAACCGTACCAAATTGTCATAAACCAAATCTGCACAAGTCTGCGTAACAACACAACTTTTGCTAGAGTTATTCCGTAACTCGCAAAAATATTTATGCACATTAGAATTACATAATAACTCACATAAGAAGGTGTCAGCAATAAGTTTTCCGCTTGAATGGCGCGAACCCACAATGAGAACCATAAGACAGTTACTTGTGGCATTTCTTTGGTCCCAACTCGCGGGAAGACGTTAGCATTAATTGCATAGCAATTCCTTTGATAACAATCGGCGGTCGTCGAACTCCGTGCGAGCTTCTGCCTTTGTATCGAGATACCGATCTGCGTCCACTGCGTCAAAAACTGACGGGATTCCAAACCTTATTGCTTAGAACTATACCAGGGTCTGAGCCTTTACTTTACTTGTTGAAACATTAAGTGATTCTTTTGTTCTGTCAATTTTTACAACAATGTCTATATCATTGCTTTTCTTGTAGTTACGAGCTCTTCCTTGAGAAACGTATGCCATTTTATGTCAAAATTTATTCGCATTTTCCCGTGTTCTATTGTGATTGCGCACTAAATCATTGTTAATTAACAACACTTTCTTGCTTAATAACATATGTGAAGAATAATTAATTACGTGTAGGGAGTTAATTTGTACAATTTCTAATTAGAACGCAGATGTCTATACCTATTTGTTTGGGAGCCTAAGTACTTCATTCAATTAAAATACAAGATATATGAATGTTAACCGTAGGTTATGTAACGGTATAATTATTTGATTGTTATCGAAGATAAAATCAGCTTTAATAGAAAAAAGGTGTAACTCAAAACGTTTGCTTTTAACTTAATTGGTATATTGTGAAACGATAGGGGAATTAAAATTTGGCCTACATACCAGAACTGAATTCGGCGAAGGACTGTTATGATAAAAATATAAAATGTTTAAGAGCTATTTAGGTTAAAGGAGTTTGCTAAGATGCTTCTAAGAAATTAAGAGAAACATGCCAAATGTAAAAAAACAACTAAGGTAGTCGTAGGCATAATGGATCTTGTTCCACATTTTGGTTATGGTATTGCTAGCTAGGAATGCTTGCCATGTCTTGACAGAAAATTCTTGAGGGCAAGCCTAGAATTAGGTGAAGAACATGATGAAAAAATAATACGAACTTCTTTATCCAATAAACTATAGATAGTAAACAAACACTGGATAGTGCCAATGCCTCCTTAAAGTGTCAGTTTTCTATGACGCCATATTTACCTGGCACTGACTGTTCTAAACCAAGATTATAAGGCCGTGAAGGACGCCCAAGGACAAGCGGAAGTGTTGTCATTTTATATTTCCAACAATGGCATTAAGGTTTAAATTGGCCTGGTGGTTATTACGACCGCATTGTGTTCATGCATGGGTGACATAAACGTGCGCCGGCGGCGTTTGTTTACCAAGACTTTTTTTTACACACGCCGCTGTCGAATCACGTTTAGTTTTACTTTTCAAACTCGTCGCTTGTCTCGGTTGTTTGTTTGTTTTGGTGCTAATTGCGTCAGTTGTATGTACTTATAGTTTGCTATTTATAAGTACATACACTCGCGGTCAAATAATTCGGGTCAGAGTGCGTTTTTCATACAAACGAGGCTATTTCGAAGCCTTGGTTCCTCGCCAGGGGATGCTTGTAGTGAAATCTGATGATGGATACCCCGAGCATCGATACAGGACTTCCAGAGTGCCTAGGACACGCAACTGATTGAATCTGCGGCTAACGCCGGAATTGTGCATCTTCAGAAAAACATCTAAAATGACAATAAAATGTAAGGAAATCCAAATGCTGACCCAAACTCTCTCGCTGTGGTGTCAACTGATTGTGCTATCAGTTAGGTATCTTAAGAACTTTTGACCTCCTCTATTGAACCTTGGAGTATCCACCACCTGGCTAGGGACCAAGGCCTCGAAATAGCCTCGTTTGTATGAAAAACGCACTCTGACCCGAATTATTTGACCGCGAGTGTACATTGACTAAGTATTTGAAAACTTTTTTAAAGTGATTCAAGTAAATTTTAATTTAATAATCCAATGCCTACACCGAAATAGAACGATATGAACACAGCTGCTTAGCGGTAGCTTAATTAAAAAAGATGTATTTTAATGTTATAAAAGAAAAATAAATACGTACATACAGTCGAACATAAAACCTCCTCCTTCAGTTGGTATAAAAACATGTATATACAGAAAAACCAGAGTACCCATTAATAGTACTCGGTTGGCTATCGCTTTCACACGCTTTCTGGCATAGCAAATATACTGGCAAAGAGAGTGTGACAGCGTTAGCCAGTCAAGCACCAACCTAGGTATATTTTAATAAAACTCTAGTTAATTGAGTACGGTAATTGTAACTCATGGTAAGGGAGGCTCATGGTACTGAGGTTACTTTGAAAAAAGTTCGAAATTACGTTCGCTCCATCCCTTTCTCTCGATTTAGTCTCGAATGACGAGTGACAGGGATGGAGCTAACGTAACTTTCAAAGTAGGCCCCCTGTTATTATCTCATAGTAAATTTCGGAACATTAATATCCAAAAAGTAATTCCGAACCAGTCTCCATTCTATAACTCGGTCATCAAGGATAATCTTAGATCATAAAACTTCTCACATTTAAAAAATGTTCGCACTTGGGTGATGTAACGCCGGATTACTTATTCGAGTGGATGTAACATTCGTGTGTTTGTGTTTCCTTTATTACTTCCAATAATTCAATTTATTGCTTTCTTTTACTAGTAACTTCCTTGTCATTACGACTTTGTTTTGTTTATAATGTTTATATCTACATCTATATCATAACTTCCCTACAATATGTTCAAAAACGTATGCATGTAAATAAAGTTCTGACCACATAATTAGGCATTAAAACACTCGTGTATTAATGCCTCTCATTATGCATCAGTCACATGAAGTACCTACTATCATCGTAGTAGTTAATATTATGCCATGGTGCAAAAAAACTGCCTTACTGTTGGGTAGAGTAGGCGTGAGAGGTTTTTTTTTTGGTTTATTGATAATTCCTGCCGTTCAGGACGAAGATTTTGGCGCAATAATAATAATAATCCTGACGATAGCTAATGAGTTTGGCAGTGTTCTAATGCGTATTGATTTAGAGAGGAGTCTAGTAGTAAGACCTCGTATAGAGTCAATTCGGATTGGTACAGATGTTAGTGAATAATCCTTTCCGATCGTTTTTGGTCGGATAACTTCGTATTTATCTTGCTTTCTCAGTTGGCTTATTGATGGGTACTGAAGCTAATTGAGAAAGCTAGATAAATACGAAGTTATCCGACCAAAAACGATGGGAAAGGATTATTCACTACATCTGTAACCAATTTGCTAATGCCATCTTGTCTTTTAAACTACCGCTAATCAGCAGTTTTCGCATTGTTGCGGTGTGAATAGACAAGTGGTGAAATTCCGAGCATAGATGTATAGCATTTTAGTCTTCAGGGTCGGCAATTCATTTGCAGTATCTCTTCTTCTCAATGTCTTGAGAATGTAGTTTTGAGAATACAAGCGAGGGTCTAAGGCCAGAGTATTAATAAGCTCATCTTGGCTGAGACGCCCGTCACAAGATACGTCAAAGTAAGCGTCAAACCATAGAACACAGTCATATTCGACGCATCTCGAGACGAGCATTCGAGTTGGGATTAGTTTATTAATACGAACCTAAGACTGTCTAACCAAACCCTCTAACCATATAACCATTTGATTGAAAAAATGACATTCTGCTGGAGTTTCTTGCGGCGCTTCTTCTCCGCAATGATGGTCTTGTCCGAAGCGCTGGTACACTCACCCTATATTACCGACATGTAAAAGAGCCCTCATGTGGCCTATTAACTGAATAAATATTTTGAATTTTGTTTTTTTTTATAAGGTGGTGTGTTCTCATTTGCCTTCTCGATACCATAAAAAAACATGATTAATAAGACGGAAGAATAAAGCCCCGGGCCTACTTCCGATTAGCTCATGTTCCTTGTATATCGTAATCATATTGATGACATTATGTCTCTTATTATCAAGTAAATATGAGCTGTGTCTAGTGTTATTTATAGTTATTTACTTAGTATATCTAAAGTATTTTCTGTTAAAGTCGCTTCTTAAACTTCAATACTTCCCACACTTACTTCCTTAAAACAATCTCAATTACATCTTCACCCATTACTACAACATATTATTTTATTACTATAATGCAGTGTTATGTCATGACTTCCTTCTACCTACGTCCAGTACAAATTTGACTCTTTCTCGAGTAGGTACGGTCAAGGAAATTGATTCCTAAACCACTTTAGACTACTTATGTCAAACTGACACTGTAAATAAAATCATAAGAAGTCTCTTACGTTTTGATTGATTACGTCACTTTGACATAGTCCAAACTGGTCTAGGAATGAATTTCCTTGCCTGTACTAGGCATCTAATAAACTCTAGTCTAGACCAAGGCACTCTGGTTTTTTAATGCGTCTGAGAAGCGAATTACTTAAATAATGAAACAATATGTCATTATTTGTGCAGTATGAGGGTAAAGTGGTTTTTTGATGCGAGTGTTGATTTTGAATCCCGAGTAAGCGAAGAATTCTATAATTAGAATGTGCAAATTATATAGCAAGTTATACTAGGTTAGAATTCTGAGCGCATCCAGCGGCTTAAATTCACGACATAATAAATAATAATAATAATAAATATAAGGGGACAATCTCACACCAATTGACCTAGTCCCAAACTAAGCTCTAGGCTTGTACTATGGGTACTAGGCAACGATATAAATACTTATATAGAGAAATATATACTTAAATACATAGAAAATATCCACGACTCAGGAACAAATATTCGCGCTCATCACACAAATATCTGCCCTTACCGGGATTCGAACCCAGGACCACTAGCATCGTAGGTATGGTCACTACCCACTAGGCCAGCGCGTCGACATGCAAATATCTTTAGTCTCGTGTTGCACATAGGTACGTAATAGTACATTGTGTATTAAGAGTGGTAAAGAAAGAATTACAAACGAGAGTCTGTTAGAGTTTAATGACTTGAGCTTTGTATTTCCTTTACCACCCGTGTAACATACAATGTTTTTCATCACAATTGCGAGGAAATGAAATAAAATCAGACAAAAGATCATATTTTTAACTTATTAGCGGCAGACTACATCATTGTCTGTGACTTACCACAGATAATGTCAAACGTGTTCGGAGTCCGATTCTAGTGACATATGAGATCAATAGTTTATTATGCGAGATTTTTAGGAAATAGTATTCAACTGACATATTTTCATCTCGAATGAAACTTCATATCGAATGGCACAAGAATTGGGGTCCTGACGTATTGTGATAGATTGAGTCCACGTATAATATTTAAAAAAAAAGCTATTACGCAAGTTAGAAGCGTAATGGTAAAAAAAGGCCCGACCATAATATTGTACTTTTTACCTTTAGGTAAGTATTATGTTCTGGATGCTGTCGTAAAAAGTTTTTTCATCACACTTGCTCGTAAATAGTGTCCTAACATGCTAGAAAAATCGACCGTAAATCCAAAATAATACCCGCGGGCCTTTTTTTTACCATTACGTTACTTAAGTGCGTAATAGCTTTTTTTTTAAATATTATACGTGGACTCGAACTATCACAATACGTCAGGACCCCAATTCTTGTGCCATTCGATATGAAGTTTCATTCGAGATGAAATGTCAGTTGAATACTTACTATTTCCTAACAATCTCGCATAATAAACTATTGATCTCATATGTCACTAGAATCGGACTCCGAACACGTTTGACATTATCTGTGGTAAGTCACAGACAATGACGTAGTCTGCCGCTAATAAGTTAAAAATATGATCTTTTGTCTGATTTTATTTCATTTCCTCGCAATTGTGATGAAAAACATTGTATGTTACACGGGTGGTAAAGGAAATACAAAGCTCGAGTCATTAAAGCCCTCAGCCTTCGGCTTCGGGCTTCTAACAGACTCTCGTTTGTAATTCTTTCTTTACCACCCTTAATACACAATGTACTATTATTTATTTATTAGGTTCGCCAACGGATATAACACCATTAATTTAATTTTAAAATTATATGTCTAGAGAAGAGGTGACAGGGTGTTTACCCAATTACAGGCAAACTCAGCTTGCGTAAAACAATAGCATTTATAACGTTCGAATAACTTGTCTCTTTATTCACCAAAATCCGTTAAATTACCAAAACGCGCTCACTGATCCATCCTAAGTCGTGTTATGGTGCTCCGTCTCGCTCCGTGGCCTTTGCCCGCCAGCCTGCGCCTGCGCACGCGGATACTTCACAGTCGACCAACGGTCACCGTTAGGATAGCTTTTGGGTTTGTGGTGGCAACATGGAATGGGTTGTGGTTTGCCAGTTTTAAAGAGGATTTGTTTTCCACTATGATTACAAATGTGAGAATTTGTGAAGTTGTTGATTAGAAATAATATAGCTATGTTTGGTATAGTATGTCGTTCACGTAAGAAAAGTTTTAAGAATTCGGATATAAAGTCCATCTCCTAAAATACATGATTGGATAGGTCTTGGGCAGGAATATTGGACAATCTAAAAAAAGTTTAAGAATCTGTACGCGGGTGAGGACGCATGCAAAATAAATAGTACCTAGTTATAACGAACCTACGTCACGTTACTTCCGTTAGCTTATGTCGGGTTCCTATATTCAAACCGTGGATAAATAGGCTTACTTCGGTTTAAAATTTGACATTTGCCCATACAAAGTTTGTTCGCAACTATCCGGGTTATTATAAAAAACCGACATTCAATAAGAGACAGGGAGAGGGACGAGCTCTTGCTTATGCCGCATTGTTCATCCTCCTTATTTAAAAATAACTGTTACATTATGTCTATTATCGTTTATAATAAAATACCATACGACATTCGAAAATTGTTAAACCCCCTTTTCAAGACAAAATTACGGAGATGGTTACTGGACAAAACTTTCTACACTGTCCGTGAATTTTTAGATTTTAGAGGTTAGCTTATGATGTTGGTATCTGTAATATTTAACTAGATTTAATAAAAATATTTGCATGCCTATAAGGTTAATCATGTGATACTTAAAAACTACTATTTTACATCTGAAATGTACCTACCATGTTTAAGCAAATAAATTATTATTATTATTATTATTATTAAAGTTTATCAAATTTTAATCCGAATTAAGCCAATCTGTCCGCGGTTTGAATATAGGAACCGGGCACTAGTTGGTAGGTATAGTAACCCTGGGTACGAAGCTAGCGGACCTGGATTCAAATCCCGGTATAAGAGCAAATATTCGTGTGATGAGTGCGAGTATCTATTCCTGAGTCTTGTATGTTTTCTATGTATTTAAGTATGTATTTCTCTTTATAAGTAAGTTTTTCGTTGTCTAGCCACTATCCATAGTACAAGCCTAAAACTTAACTTAACTAGGTTATTTAATTTTGTGGTACTGTACCCTGGTATTTATTTCTTTATTTTTCTACTAGCTTCTGCCCACGACTCCGTCCACGTGGAACTCGTTTATAAATATAAATAAATAAATATAAGGGGACAATCTCACACCAATTGACCTAGTCCCAAACTAAGCTCTAGGCTTGTACTATGGGTACTAGACAACGATATAAATACTTATATAGAGAAATATATACTTAAATACATTAGAAAACATCCATGACTCAGGAACAAATATTCGCGCTCATCACACAAATATCTGCCCTTACCGGGATTCGAACCCAGGACCGCTAGCTTCGTAGGCAGGGTCACTACCCACTAGGCCAGCGCGTCGTTTATATCGTAGCTCCATACAAATTTTCATCCTCTTTTTCACCCCCTTAGGGGACGAATTTCTGGAAAAAAATATCCTATGTCCTTTCTCAGGATTCAAACTGTCTTAGCACCAAATTTCACCTAGGTAAATCGGTTCAGCGGTTTAAGCGTGAAGAGGTAACAGACAGACAGACACACTTTCGTATTTATAATATTAACATAAGGATTGTAAACTATTGGTTTTCATTATAGTAAGTATAGTAACGTACTATGCATCCAAATTTCTCCGACTTAAGAATCGATTTTAAAAATATTTCTCAGTGCAACTAACATAAACTCTCACTTTTCGGTCATTTTACGAACGGTCATCATCATAACATAAATGTATATCAGTTCATCCTATAGTGATTAAAATTGCCCGGTTCAACAACTTTCTACCATTCTTCCCGGCCATTAAGGTAGAAACCTTTATTGAATTCAAGATAGACATCACAAGACGTTTCACAGACGAGGCAGGTAAAACGTGCGTGGCTAACACATTCGTTCCGCTTCAAGTGGCCGCCCCTGGAGATCGATCCCGAGACCTACGATCTGTTTCTTTTCGATGGCCCAGTTGTGCATCGTTTTGTCGACTTAATCTTGTTTGTGGTTTTAGACTGTCAAGTGACGTTATTTTTTAGGTTACAAAGAAGTTTGACGTTTTACAGCGTGTATTAAAGTTTGTGCTTGCGGTTATGTTAAATATATTGCTAGATCACGTTATTCCTGTACCTGTATCATTTCTTACTTAGAATAAAAAGTTACTATTGTAACCTTTCTTACTAACTTACTACTCGTGCGTTATAGTTGCGATTGTCAGATTACAACCTTGTCAGCTCACTAGGTGCCTGCCTGATTATGAAAAATTCAGTTTTTTTTTTATTATAACGTACAAAACGAGTATTTTTTGAAGATGCAATTATTTCAAAAGCAGTTAGACTTTTAGAAGTGTTATATTGGGTTGTTGAAATAAAGCAAATGCTCTTTTGTTTACACAGATTGATTCAGGATCGCGAAATACAGGACACTCTGTATAATTACTGTACAAACAAAATAACATTACTAAAAACTTCTCAAACTATAGATGACTTTTGTGCCATTTTATGAATAAACTTTAAGCGCAGTAAGTATTTATAAACAGAGGCCCTACTTTGAAAATTGAAGTTCAGAGTTACGTAGGGTCCATCCCTGTCACTCGTCATTGGAGACTAGGTCGAGGAAGGGGATGAAGCTAACGAAACTTCGAACTTCTACTTTCAAAGTAGAGCCCTGATCTGAAATGTAGTCGTCGCAAGATGCGTCAAAAATTACAGTGTTCTATGACTTGACATTAGATGCTCGCTATCCCCGATCTCGTTGAAAGCGGATCCCTTTGACTGCCATACTTATCGTTGGTCATATCATAATGTATTGTTAGTCATACTTTTTTTTGTCATAACTTCTTTCAGGCTGAAGTTCAGTTTTTAATAAACGTTTAACGTGTAGATTAGTTAGGTTAGGTTAGGTTAGTTTTATAAAAATCCTGACAAAATAACCGTGTCCTGAGAAAAATGCATTATGACTTGCGAAAATTATGAATAAACACACATTATGACTAAAAAGAATTATGGCAGTCAATAGAGACCCCGTTGAAAGACCTGTCAACCATCAAACTAAAC